>CM026288.1:7442081-7486291 GCA_014851415.1 Cnaphalocrocis medinalis
TACATGCTCGGAATCGAACCATGCTCCTAATGGAAGGCGCGTTCTTATGCTATGTTCTAACACATCGTTTAAAGCAAAATGTTACGTACTACCAGTTTAATTGGACTAAACTTAACTTCTTTTTTCTAGGAAATTTACTATCTATCTGATTATTTTGATGATTTACGAGTAAGTAAGGGAACCTGTTGTACCTCGGTCACTTTTTCATTCAACGATTTTTAAAAAAAAAACAGTTGTAACTATAGCAATTAAAACAACTTTAGCTGTTAGAAGAACTAATGTGGATCATAATATAAATTATATACAAGCATAGATCATCGTTTTGATAGGTTTTACATAATCTGAAAAAAAATTGGAATGTGGATCAAGGTACAACGGGGTGTGATGTACCTAGATCATAGCTAGAACTCATCAAATAAAATCCATATTTCTCGACAAATAGCAAATATTTTTATTATTTTCAGATTCAACATGTCTTTAAAAAAACTTTAAAGTACATAATGCCTCTTTAAAGTACATCTTGACAAGTTAAAATGTTGGCAGCCCCTCTTAATGATAAGTTTTTTTCTTTAACTAATTTAATAGCACTAGAAAGTGCTGTTTTTGGAACAGGGGCTCGTTTGATGTTGTTTTTGCTACGAGACATTTTACCTGTACAAAAAACAACAAAATTATAAATATGTGCGTTCCTAAACAGAATTAACATAGTACATTTGTACCTTGACCATATGATCAAGGTACAACTGTTTTCCTATGATCAAGGTACAACACCCCTACGCTTTCATGTTTATTCGCACATAAAAATTTGGGGGTTATGACGAACTCAAATAAGCATACTACATTATAAACTTAGATAAAGTACTTGTTTCAATCAAATGGTTTTGAAAAAATATGTAGGAAATAACAGAAGTAATGAAAGAAATAAAAAATATTTAATATTTTACTTTTATGCCGCGAAAACGTTAAAGTGATCTCCCATGCAAACTCGATACAATGGCCGCCTGCAACTAATTTCATGTTGATTAGTCTTGTGAAAGTTCACTATATCATAGACAAAGAGACATAAAAAAGAGCGCAAACATTTCAAAATCGTAGGGGGCTCTAGGTACAAAGGGTGTCAAGGTACAACAGGTTCCCCTATCTATGTGCTGTGGACAAACAAAAATCCTTTGTATTACTTAACACGAAATGAAAGTGTTTACAGCATTAAGGATTAACAAGTTCGTGGAAACAGGATAACAATAATAAATTAACAGTTGTACAGTACTATCTAGGTACCTACAAAGTGACAAATTTGCTGTGTAATTAAGTACAAAGATAAATTAATATAGCCTTTCAAATCTGGCTGATAGGCTTAAAGGATTAACATATAATATGAAATTAAGCCAGTCACTAAATAGGTAGGTACCTATATTTTGCAAGTAGACGTGTAAACTTAACAGTTTGTTCTTAAAGTTAAAATAAGTATCATAATGCAGTTTTTTACGTAACTCAATCAATCGCTTACTATGTGATCTGTCTGCTCTTGCTCTTCTGCCACCTATCCTACTACTATAATAAAGGCGAAAGTTTGTAAGTATGGATGTATGGATGTTTGTTACTCTTTCACGTAAAAACTACTGAATGGATTTGAATGAAACTTTACCACAATATAGGTAGCTTACATCAGAATAACACATAGGCTACAATTTATAAAAATATATTGTGTGGATTGTCCAAAATATGACGGTAAGTGTCAATAATTAACTCCACGCGTACGAAGTCGCGGGCGGCCGCTAGTCACTTATAAAAATGTTGTAGCCCTTAAAAGGTTAGAATTTTTAATTTTACTCAAATGAGTGACGAAACCTATAGGTAGGTAGCTATTATGTATGTATATTATTTAAACGCATATCGTTGCCCCACTTTCATAGATTAAAATGAAATGAAGTGCATACTACAACTTGCAGTATTTCCTGTGATTTAATTATTATTCAGAATCACTCGACCTTATTGTTTAAAATAAATATCATTATCATTTAAATAACTGTACCTACCTAAATGCATAGGTTCTTGAACTGAACGAATTATGAATGTTCCCTATAAAAACGGGACCAAAAGGAATTGGGCAGGACACCTCCTAGGTAGGCGAAGTGATGGCAGGTAGAGTAAGCTCCTTACCGAATGATGCCTTAGGTACTTAGTCAAAGGTTGACTGGTAGAGAATGCCTCTTGGCATTAAGTTCGCCTATTGTACGAAGTTTTGTGCAATAAAGTTTTAAAAAAATAAACGAAATCCTGGTCGTCCAGGGTCACGATGGGTCGATGACATTACCGAAATAGGACGCCTATACTCAGCAGTGGGTACTTCCAGGCTGATGATGATGATGAAATGGGACCATGCCTAAGAGATATTTACATCAACATACAGATCGTAGAAGTATTTTAACGTCGGTCTTTGTGAATTTGGATGTTTGGACTTTTCCATTAAAACCCACCACCAATTTATCTTTCATAGGTAGTAAGTAGGTAGTTAAATTTAAATGGTTAATTAAAAGATTTCTCGGAATGTTATTAGTTATTTCAGTCGATTCCAACAAATCATTATCTCTTACTGTTTAGTACTTGGAAATGTGGATAAAAACAGGAAATTGTATAATCGTAGTTAACTCCTTTTTCAGCGACCATTGTGGAGATGTTTTACTTTCTTGTAGGTAGGTATAAGTACAGTTATTTTTATCTATACTCAATACTATTTATAAAGAGATAACTTCTTTAGACAATGAAAAGGCTTATAGGTAAACCGAAAACACCAAACGCTTGAGCGATGTAATTGAGCACAGCGCCATCTATTGGTTCATTTCTGAATTACGTTCCCGAAGCGAAGTGAGGGCGGGCCACTAGTATTTTTTTATATTCTGGTTTAGTTATACCGGGTTGCCTGGAAGTCAGCGCGCAAATAATTAATTTATATGTTTAACCGTGGGAGAGAGCCACGCTTCGACCTGAATGGGCCGATTCGACAAGTGATACCAAAGCCTCACATAATACCGTCGCAAAGCAGTGCCTGGGCTGTGTTTCGTCTAGTGAGAGAGGGCAGAGAGGCAAAATTGGGAGGAAAAGGGGTTAATGGTCGGCAGCGCACTTCTAACTCTTATGGTGTTAAGCTGGTGTCTATGGACGGCGGCAATCGCTTATCATCAGGTGATCCGTCTTTTTTTTTAAATTAAACTATAGGCCAACGCCCCGTTGGTCTAGTGGTTTAAGTACCGGGCCGTGATCTCGGGGTCCCGAGTTCGATTCCCGGGTCGAGCAAAAGTATGTTACGAATTTTTCGAACATAGCTCGGGTTTGTGATCACCAATCCGCATTAGGCAAGCGTGGTGATTAAGCCTAATCCCATCATGGTAGTGATAACATGATTTCTATGATGGAGGCCTTTGCCCTGCAGTGGGACAGTATATAGGCTGATACTATAGGCCAACGCTTGACCACAATCGCACCTGATGGAAAGCGACGATGAGGTCTAGGATTACACGAGTTTGCCTGTCTGCTCGTCAGCTACCTATCACACACAAAAAAAATAGCCACACAAAGAAAACTATTGATGCAAAACAAGTAATTGCAGTCAGTACCCTACTCGTATGTCAAAATGAGCCTGATAATGTTCAGCCTATTTACACAACCCGACGTCCGCTCAAATATTTAATTGTAGTAAATAATCCATCGTTGGTGTAATTTCAATTACCAGTCGAGTAGGGTCACCATAGGTTTTTAAAAATCGGAATGGGGACTGAAATGTGCATCAATTTTTTTTCATATAAGATACCTATAGCAAAGTTCTTTACTCGTATTCTGCCAAATAGCACCTACTTATACATATATATATATAGTAATATTATTATTTATAAATAAGGATAAATTATCACATCTAATTTTAGATGTTCCTTAAAAATGGGTAATAAATTAGTAAATTTAACCACCGTACTACATGCCATAATCTAGGATCACATCCATACCATCTGGAAGGATGGCGGTCCACTACCGTGCGCTTTACTCGACATTTTCAGCCACGCACGTCCTCATTGATTCCACAATGAGGACGTGCGTGGCTGAAAATGTCGTGGCTTCCCGCAGCGTTCCCAAACCAATAACTACAACATTCAAATATTTTTAGAAACGAGCCTATTATATACTTATCTTCCTAAAATAAAAGGCAGGCAACGCATCCACTCTTTCTGCGAGATCAGAGAGTCGCTGATGCGTTGCAGGCCTTTTAGAAAGGAGTCACGCATTAACTAAGCAGTTTCATCTTAACTGGTGGTAAAATATTAATAACAATATTTCCATCAGATGCTATAGACATACGTTTCCCCTTCCTAATTTTACACCCAGTTTAAAAAGGTAGTTTCCGTTTTGTAATAACGAGGATTGAAAAATAACTGCCTAATCAGTTTTAAAGGGGTACCTACGGACAAAATGTTACATTGATATCCTGATGTTGACCGTTCAATTTTACGGTAATTGATCACGCTGGTGGTCACGCAACTTAGTAAGCCCAACTTCCAGAAAGAGGTCGATCGGCGAATCCAACTCGGCTGGGCTGCGTTCGGGAAGCTACGCAGCATATTTTCGGCCCATTTACCGCAGTGTTGCAAGACGTCTTTAATGCGTGTGTGTTGCCAGTGATTACATATGGAAGGGGACAAAAAAAGTGAAGGGATCCGCCTAAACCCGAACGCGTGGTCGTCCTACGTGCTGGTATCGGGGCGGCTAATTCGGCGAAGCACATTCGAATAGCTTGTAATTACGGCGGCTACGGCGAAACTGTAATTAGGTCCTTGATTGCTGCTACTCGGAACACTGATGCCGGCCTCGCCAGAACAGAAGCAGCCGGATCGGTCCATCGTCCTGGAATCGTCACCGTCATTCTTTCTACGTCTATGTAAAGTAAAGTAAGTATTTAGGTATACACAAGTACATACACAGTACACACAAGCTTGAAAATCCTGACATCTTTAGCTAGGTATCGAAAGAGCATTAACTGTATGTACAGTCAACTCTAAAAATATGTATACACTTTAGGACCTTGTCACAATACACTAAGAAAGTAGAGGTCGTTCTACTTTCTTATATTATGACGTATTGTGACAAGGTCCTAAAGTGTATACATATTTTTGGAGTTGACTGTAATATTTATTAAGCAATTTGTCACCTCACCTTACAGTATAACAGTTCACCAACGGTATACATTATTAATTATGTATATTGTTGGTGTAACTTTTCAATAAATAAATAAATAAAGTTTACTCAATTTCTATTGATTGATAGGCCAATCACCGTCCACTGCTATAGGTATGGTCCAAAATCCCGTGCAGTCTGCATCTATCTTACACCAGACATCTTTCTAATCGTCAGTCCACTGGCATCCTCGTTTCCCAGCATTGTAAACTTTACCATGTGGCGATAATTCACCAGCACCTTTGGTTTGATCGCAAGCGCCGATCCGTCAGCAATGCGCCCGCGCAGGCGGCGCATCAGTAGCGCGTGTCCGCGTGAGGCCATTTCGTTAATGCTGTTTTAATCGCCGTATAATTGGATGTCATTGGGGACACGGAATAAGCAAGAAAACACACAAATTGCGCCATTTCCCAGAAATCTGGTAATGACACCGCAGTAAACGTTTCTTGAAGCCGTGCCGGAGGAAACCATTAATACATGCTTGTCTTAAACATTACGAAGAAATTGTTATACAACTCTGTGTCATAATGTGCTGTTTTATGTGACTAAACGGTGGTCCTTATTGACATAGAATTGACATAGAGATGCGACTTCGATTGGATTTTAGACCTATCACCAAGTTTGCACAAAATGTGTGCTAAAATCGGTAGTAGTAAAAGCGACATTAACAATTTTCTTAGATCGCCTAATCTTAAATATCGTTTCTACAGTCGAATATTACTGGCATTGGTGTTAATGTCAAGCTGGATTTATGATAATATTAATAATACAAGCGTACCATGAGTTCCTACAGGATGAAGATAAATAATATAATATAGGTACTAATCTTCAGTCTTAAATTACGGTATTACAATAAATATTGGTGTTGAAGGTAGACACTTATTTTAAGAAACGATAACTTTAACCCCCCTATTACAAAACGGAGACTAAAGTTTGTCATGATTCAAAAATTATGCTGTCACTTTTATTAAAGTCACAAATGAAAGTGATAGCATCAGTTTTATAGCAATAAGGGGGTAAAAGTTTAATTTAATAAATAATTCATAAACGTAAAGTACCTAATTGCGCTTTTTTACGAAAAATAAAAATAAAGACTACATTCAACTCACGACGGTACATACATATTTAAACTAATAACGTTGTTATTATAATTTCCCTTGAAAAATACTTATACCAAGGAGCTATAATCAATCAGTGATTTAATTGATAACCTTGGCTCTGCAAGTCTTATAAAACTTTAGGGTAATTTCCCCGCCCGGGGATGCCCCTTGGGTATGTAGCGATTCATCGTCTGGGCTTAGTTACCTAATATTTGATTTGAAAAGCGACTATTAGGTTCCTTAAATTCTTGTAAATAGGTACTGTTTACATTCTGTGAAAAGGAAGAAAGTACTTTAAATTCCCAGGCTTTCCAATTCCTAGAACATTCATCTTTAAAGCGTACCGCAGCCTTTGAAATATCGGCTTTGAATGCAACCGGGAATGGCACGCTGAGGTTTTGATGATGGTGAACTATTTTTACAGTTACATTAATTTCCAACTGGCTTTGTCTACCTTAAGGTTTATAAAAAAATAAGTACTTAAAGAAAATCTATTAGTAAAAGTACAACTGTGTAAAATGTCGTAAGTCTGTGGCGTCGTAAGTCGTAAGTCCAACCGTGACCCGCGCGTAAAGGCCTACGGTAGGGATAATGGTTACTTATCTCCACAATTATTTCTAGGAGGAATACTAAATGCTATACAGATTCAAGGGTGTAGCTAGTCAAATTATAATATGTCCTACTAGTATCTTTAATAGTACCTATTAGTGGGGCAGCTTATGGGTATATCGGCCGCCGTCTGTCGAGCTGAAGAATCAAGATTATTGTAGGTAACAGCGTAGATTTTTTTGGCTATCGATAGACCATGATAGACTAAATGAACAAATAAAAGAATAAATTTTTTCATACAAAGTCGGTCACGTGACTTGTTAATTTTGTATAGGGAGTAGCAAAATTTCGACGAATTTTCGTATAACGTCGTAACGCCCAGACAGCAGACACAATGGAAAATCAATTGTTTTATGCCTTTTATGGCTTATGGGCCTTACGACGATAACTAATGTTGTTCAGAATGAATAGTTGGAAGAAGACGTGGTGTACCTAAGGGATGTAAATGTTCACGTATATGTATGTAGGTACATACACTGTACGTATACGCAACGTATTTTTACTGAGCTTTGAAACATCGTTTAGGTACTATTAAAAAATCTATAATCTATTAATCAAAAATCTATTAATCCATCCAGAGCTATTTTGAAATCTCTGGCTTAATTTGACCTTGGTGTTATTTCGGCATAAATGATAGAAAGGGTCCAGAATATCCTTAAATTAATTATATCATTCGTAATGAACACTCACGGCATGACGTGCCTTGTTTAATTTCCCCGGGGTACTCTGATTTCCAAGCTATAACAAACTGAAACTACGGGGCAGAGTGGAAACAAAAGCGGGCAATGCTTTTGTTTTAGAGACTTACTCACTAAAACACAGAGAAAACATGGCAAACATTGGAACTGCTGTCTTTTCATTATGTGCCTCATTGGAAAACTGACCTTGCGTCTCATTTTGAACGGGACTGTCCCGTTTTTCGTTTTTCTGTCCTGTAGTAGTCTCAATCACAAAATTAACCCTATTTCCGAGAAAATTGATTTCTTTCTATTAATATTTCGATTGAAGGTTTTATATAATGTTACCCTTGAAATCAAATTGTAATTAAAATCTCGTGTTTAGGGTTCCGTAGCCAAAAACATAAAAGGCAACCTTTAAGATTCTTCACGTTTGTTTATCCATCTAGCTGTCTGTATATCATAGATAGAGACTTTTTTTTGAAACTAGGTAGG
Source organism: Cnaphalocrocis medinalis (assembly GCA_014851415.1). Taxonomy (NCBI): domain Eukaryota; kingdom Metazoa; phylum Arthropoda; class Insecta; order Lepidoptera; family Crambidae; genus Cnaphalocrocis; species Cnaphalocrocis medinalis. The sequence continues at coordinate 7,450,183 of CM026288.1, forward strand.
TATAAGAACTATTTATAAAATGTATTGTTGGAAACTTTGTTAGGAGGAAAACGAAAAAAAAATGAGGGCTCCCGAAGTTCCAATACTTAGAACTAAAACTTTTTTTAATTCAAGCAATACGTATGGGTTGAGTGCGAGTTGTGTAAATTTTCACACATTGTATTTAGGTATATCTTCTCCCAAACAATGGTGACCTATTTCGAGAATTCGTGCAGATGGTTTTCAAAACGGAATACCTACCTGTTTACCCGACTCCCCAACGAGGCCATGATAACACACCAGTTAGGATGCTTCCCAGAATACTAATAATGTTCGATGCTCCACTTGTGTTAAAAGAAGATGAATAACACATTATCTTAGAGCAACAATCTTTGCAGCCATACACTTCCTCGGTTAGACAAAAGTGAACATTTTTATCGGGCGATTTTCACTCTAGCCCGAAACGGATCCGGCCGGATATACAGTCTAGAGAACTAAACAACTAATAATTGGGAGCCTACGCACTAGAACTAATTGTCGATATCCAATGTATTTCGTATCGTACTACCTACCTACCTGTAATATTTCGTAGGTAGCTAAAAACTAGCCCCAGGAGACCCATTTTTGAATTGTCGTCTCACTAAAAAATGTGTGACTCGCATGATTTTTGACATCCGCATTTTTTAATCATTCGAAAACGAGCGTTTTGCAACGAGTGGTATAAACTACTCGTTTCCGTGAAGCGAGTGGACGCATTTACGTCAACGTGAAACGAGTTAAAACTATACTTTGACAAGCTTGGCAATACCCTAAGCGAGTGATTTCAAAAATAGGGAAAATTTTAAGTCATGCGACTTACAAGACGACGTGACTTGCAAAACGAGTAGTTTAGTTCGGACGAAGCGAAAATTCAATACTAGGTCTCCTGAACTGCCGGGATTTAAAACAAATACCTTGACACTTTGCAGTGGAACGGACTGGACTTTTCATCCGCGAAATAATAAAGTCGTCGTCTGCCCATCGATATCCACGACTGCAACGCACACGAAGGACGGTTTGATCTAAGTAATCACTAGAAAGTGTGATCTACAAAATATGATCAAGAATAAAAATGTAAGCGGCCTGTGCTAACCGCATAGTGATATTTGTGATGGTTTGTAACGAAGCGGGCCCGTAATTACTAATGAGAATATACCTAAGTAAATAATCGACGGGTTCAGGTAGGACTCAACCCATAACCTTCCACAGTCCGGGGTCCGGGTTAGTATAATTGGTAGTACAGCCCCAATCCCACCTGTAGCGCTACCATGAGTTTACAGTGACAGAACTCGCTAGCGTCTGCGTAAAAAAAAAATTATGAAAAAGTGTACAGCGCCTCTAGCGGTCACTTGAGAAACTAAAATCTGTAGTATCGAGTTGTCGTTTACGTAGCGCTACGCCACTGGTCACACTCGCCTTCGGACCGTCGCGTACCCCGGCCGCGTGTTGAGATCTCCGCTTCCCGCGAATGCGTTGAGACTCCACGTACCCCGACTAGGAACGCGACCCGTGAGTGCAAAGTGCACGTAGTGCGCCAGTTGCATTTTGAGTTCACCTAAATCATTCGCGAAATTGACGCTATAGTGGGTATTGGTGAATTAAAAGTGCTCGGTCTACCCTCGCCTATTTTGCTAAATAGGCAGAGGGTGACCACCCATTAGAGGAGGACAACCGTCCATATTGCAATCTACCCGCACCCGGACTGATATTTTATATTTCTTCTACGTGGGTTGGATCGCCTGGTGGCTAACCAGGTTACGACCGACCTGACGATGGACCAACGCAAGCGAGTCCCGTACTCGCTGCCTGTTGACCCTGCAGACCTCCTGGAGGAGGACGCCCCCCAACTGTCTCCCCGTTCTTCGACGGGATCAGTGGGCGAAGAGCGCTTCGCGCCACCGCCTACACCAATGCCGCGCCGGAGGACACCGGAGAGCTCGGCTGAGGATGCACACGGACCGATTCATGGTGAATCACCCCCCGTCGGCACTCAACGGCCGAGAACACGGACGGCTACCGAACGCGACAGCTCCGCAGAGGAGGAAGAGGAGAAGCGACTACGCTTCACCTCCCCTCTGCACCTACTGGTGGAGACGTCTAGGACGCCCACCCCGCCCAACAACCCGCCCATTACAATGACCGAATCGGACCAGGAGGAGTTCTGCGCCTTCCTGAGCCTGCCGCAGACCCACTCGACGCCGACACCGACCACGACATCCGCGACTGCGTCGACGTCGTACGCGACGTTGGCGCATAACTCAGGTGAGGGACTGACTTACGCGGCGAAAGCCGCCTCCACCCCCATCCCCCGACCACGCACACAGGCCGCGGCCCCCACCTCGGGAGCCCGCGCCGCCCCGACCACCACCACCACCACACCAACCCCCACCCCGAGAGGTTATCCACCCATAGTGGTGGAGAACCTCCCGGAGTGGGTAGAATCACTTTCCAGGCCATACAAAACTTACTAGGCCACACACCCAACGGGCGCCCGTTTAAGACCGGTGTTCGCTTTCTGCCGAGGTCAGAAAGCGAATACCGCGTTCTGCAACGCTACTTGGTGGAGCTCACCGCGAGGGACAGCAATGTGCAATGGCACTGCTACAGTCCCGACGCGGAGAGGCCCACCAAGGTGGCGATTGTGGGGCTGCCATCGTGCACGAAGCCCGAGGACATAATCCGGGGGCTCCGTGCACTTGATTTCGACGCCCAACACGTCCGCCATATCCCCGCGCGCCGTGACAGGGCCGGGTGCGTGCATCACGTCACCCTGGCCCACATGGACCAGTCGGAGCTCGAGCGCCTTTATAAGGTGGACGAGCTCCTGTACATGCCGGGACTGCGCATCGTGGCGTGGAGGGGCCGCTCGGGTCCGGCCCAATGCCACCGCTGCCAAGCATTCGGGCACTCTTCGGCGAACTGCCATAGAGCTGTCCGGTGCGTGCGCTGCGGTGAGGGCCACCTGGCGGCCGACTGCCCACGCCCGAGGGACGCGGTCCCGACGTGTGCAAACTGCACACAGGCGCACAGCGCCAACGATAAAAGGTGTCCGGCCTATAAGAAAGAGGCCCGCAAACGGGGTATGAAAATACCCCCCCCCATCCCCAATAGGCCTGGCCCCCTCTCTGCCCCCCCCACCACTGCCCGCCCAATGACTGCCCGCCCTGCGACAGTCGAGATGCCGGAGCGGCCGCAAGGCGCCACCCTTGCGCCCCCGGCCAACGACCCGACTGAGCGCACGGCTGCGGTCACCAAGCGCAAGCGCAAGCGCGGACCCCGCAAGCGCAAGGGGCCCACCACCACTGTCGCTGCCGCGCCCCCGATCCCCCCGACCCCCGTCGTCGAGGAACAAGCTCCGGCCGAGGTTCGAACCCTCGCCGAGCAACCGCCGCTCCCCCAAAGGGTAAGCAGGAGGCCTCGCACCCGCCCTGACAGGGCCGCTGCCGCCGCCCCCGCTGCCCCTGCCGCCCCCTCTACTGCAGTTGCCTCTGCGCCCGCCCGGCCTCGACTGTCCGACACACTCATGCCCACTGCCCCCATTATCAGCAGCGCCCAAGAGTCGCGCGCCTCCGCCACACCACACACCTAGCCCGCCTAGCGCCTCTGATGGCATCCGGGTCGTAGGTCGAGTTGCTTTTAGGCATACTCGGCGACGTCTTGAATGCCTATCACCCGCGGTAGCGACCCCATCGCCGCTGTAGTATCAGCGCTCAGCCGCAGTAGTAGCTGCGCAGGCGGCACATACACATTCACCGGGGTACTAAAAGTAATATTTTGGAACCCCGGTGGAGTGACCACACACCGGACCGAACTCAGGATGCTGGCCCAGTCGCAGGATGCGCACATCATCCTCCTGGGCGAAACATTCCTGAGCCCTTCCGCCAAATTTTCCCTTCCTAATTACCATGTATACCGACGGGACGAGACGACGGCCACGGGCCGCCCCTACAGAGGTGTTGCCGTCCTCGTACGTCGCGACGTTATACATGATAATGTTATCCTCCCTCCTTTCCAATCCTTGCGGTCCATAGGAGTCAAACTTTTGGTTGGCACGCAGGAAGTGTGCATTTTTGGCGCCTACCGCCCCCCCCATCCCGCCCCCTTTTGCGTAGGCGACCTCGACAATGTCTTTGTGGGTCCCCCTACTCTGCTGGCCGGCGATTTGAATGCGAAACACCCTACATGGGGATCGCATACAATGTCGCCGGCAGGCAAGACATTGTTCGAGGCCGCCGTCGCAAGAGACATCGAGATCCTTGGTCCCGATTCTCCCACCCACATCCCCACTAACCCGGCCCATAGGGCGGACGTTCTCGATATTGTGCTACTCCAGAACGTCCAATGCCCGGCCACTGTCGAGGTTATCTATGACACCAATACCCAACACCTACCCATTCTTGTCACACTTGATCCCACCTGCCTAATTTCCCCCAGAGCGCCGGCCCCCAGGACCGATTGGTCCCTGTATTCGGACGCGCTTCGTGATGTGTCGCTCGGCGGCCCACTGTCCTCGAGGGAGGATGTGGAAGCTGCTGTGGCACACTTCACCGAGCGTCTGAACAGGGCCAAGTTAGAGGCGACGCTCCCCCCCAAGCCCCCCAAGCACACAAGGCCGGATTTACCAATCCGGCTTACAAGACATGCTACACACAAAGAGGAGGCTGCGCAGACTGTGGGCCCGTACGAGGTGCCCGGTTGTAAAGTGCGAGCTAAACACCCTTTCCTCCGAGTTGTCCGAGGCAGTGAAGACTTGGCGCGGCGAGTCGTGGGAGGGTCGCATAGACCAAGCCACCGACAGCGCTGCCGATCTGTTTTTGCTCGCCCGACAACTATCCAAATCCACTCCCCCAGTTTGCCCGCTCCTGGACCCGGGTGGGAACAGCTGCTACGCAGCTGAGGACAGGGCAAACATCCTAGCGGCCCACCTCCAGACCCAATTCACTCCACACCCCACACCCCCGTCTACGCCCACCCACATCCGTGACCACCATAGTTTTGTTCAGTCCCAGGTGGAGGACTTCCTGTCGGCTCCAGTACCGCATCTCAAAGGGGAGGATTTCATCTCCCCCTCTGAAATGTACCGAGCCATTCGCCGCTTTCCGAAGCGGAAGGCTCCTGGTCCCGACGGGATCTCCTCTGCCATGGTCAGCCATCTCCCAAGGCGGTGTTTCGTTGCCCTTGCACAGCTGTGTAACGGTATCCTGCGACTAGGGTGTTTCCCCGATGCCTGGAAGGTGGGACGAGTAATCGTTCTGCCTAAACCGGGCAAAGATCGCAGGTACCCAGCCAGCTACAGGCCGATCACCCTCCTCTCCCACCTCTCTAAGCTGTTTGAGCGATTGCTGCTGCGAAGGTTAAGTCCGTTCATTCGCCTCCGCGACGAACAGTTTGGCTTTCGCAGTGGGCACTCTACGACGCTCCAGCTAACTAGAGTCCTTCACCACCTTGCTGAGGCTATGAACCAGGGTCACCGCGCTGTCGGAGTCTTTCTTGATATCGAGAAAGCCTTCGACAGGGTATGGCACCCTGGTTTATTGTTCAAGCTAATGCACGCGCATTTACCACCCGCCTATGTAAAACTGATAGCGTCCTTTCTCGAGGATCGCCGGTTTTACGTGGCAGTGGAAAATGCAGTGTCCCCACCCCACCCATCCCTAGCAGGTGTTCCCCAAGGCAGCTGCCTTAGTCCTATCCTTTATGCGCTCTACACGGACGACATTCCCACTCTGGAAGGTAGGCTGAAGGAAGGCGAGCGCGACGTCATGCTTGCGCTTTTCGCAGATGACAGCGCCTACTTCGCCACCTCAAGGAGTGCGAAAGTCGCCCTAAGTAGATTACAGCGCGTCCTAGACCTCCTCCCCGACTGGCTAGATAAGTGGCGGATGGCCGCTAACGCGTCCAAAACCACCGCCATTATCACCGGAGCCGGTCACAATCCCCGATCCCAGCTCGCACTAAGAGGACAGCCCATAGAATGGCACAAGGCCGTCACCTACCTCGGCTGCCGTATAGACCGCAGACTGAGTATGATCGCGCAGGCAGACCACGCCATCAACATGGCGAAGGCCGCGCGGTCAATTCTCCGCCCTCTCTTGTCCTCCCGCCTCCCCTTGCGAACCAAGCTGATGCTTTATAAAACGTACGTTAGGTCGCGCCTAACGTACGCCGCGCCGGCTTGGTATAGCCTCACTTCCAACTCCACGCGCGCCAGACTGCAAGCGCAGCAGAATATTGCCCTGCGCATTATAGCGGGCGCCGGGCGCTACGTCAGGAACGACGTGATTGCCCGCGACATGAGGGTTGAGTCGGTGGAGGAGTTTGTGGTGCGGTTGGCGCGTCGAATGTTCGACCGCGCCGACAATAGCCCACATCCCCACCTCCGCAATATGGCTCCCCTCCACGCGCGGCCCCCTGACAGGCCCGGTCGCCCGCTCCCGCGGGAAATATTAAGCCCCCCCACCTCACCTACACGACACACCACACCCACACAACCTACACACACGACAGATACACAAACACAACACCCACGACACACTCCCCAAATCCCACCTGCTCCCATTCCCCGACTACGGATTGTCGCTGGTTCGTCAGCAGCGGCAACTCCACCCCCCGCCCCCCAAACGACGACGATGACTATGTCTGCAGCCGACTCGTCACCGGCTGCATTCGCGACGTTTAGGGACGACGAGAGGGGACTCGACCGATCCGACTGACTGGTGGTCTCCAAAAAAAAAAAAAATATATATTATAATAAAAGAGGTATTTATGTTTTAAAAAATAAAAAAAAAAAAACCCAGAGACCACCGAGACTTGAGAGAGACGTTAGGACTTTTTATAACGACTGGCCTACTTAGGCACGGCCGCTCGAGGAGGTACCACTCCTCGCGGCCCACCCCCACAACACCCTGGACCCGGGAGGGCCAGGAGATGCAGCCCGGGTAAAGAGCCTCGGCTCGAGGCCCGTACTCCAGCACAAGCTGGAAGGACCATGATGATGATGATGTAGCGCTACGAGTTGACATTGAAAATTGACATAACGTAAAATTGCTCTGTCTCTTTCAAATGCATCACAATGAAAGAGACAAAGCGATAGTTTTCGATAGCTTTCTGCGTAAACAGTAACGCACTCGCTATCGAGCTAACGCTAGCCAGGTTTACGTGTTCAATCGAAATCTATTCGACGCCGTTTACTCGCTATCGACTGTAGTAACGTTACGTTACTTTTCGATGCCAACTCATGGTAGCGCTACTGAACCCGTCGATGGATTTTTCAGTGCATTATTTACTTACTTAAGGATAAATAGCAAATAATTTCTTTAACAAAAATAGAGAATATAGCTGGCGCATCCTAATAAAGGTGACATAAAGCGCTTATGAATGGAAGGGCAGCTCCGATTCGGTGGTAACGTCTAGTTCCTCAAGTTTTTAGGCCCTCAGGTTTGTGTGATACTTGGCAGGCAGTCAGGGCTGCCGCTCCGCGATTGCCCGACGGGCACTGGCGCCCGTCGCAACAGGCCAAAATTGTGTTTGATGGTAGTATAGGATTCACTTTTGCGCTTTCGTTCGCGGATAATTGCCCGACTCGCTCGCGCCGCGCCGTCTGCAAAGCTCGATCGGGAGTGTAAATTCGGTTCGAGATTTTTGGATCTACATTTTCACGAATACAGCGACTAATGTCGTGTGCCGCCCGTTTCGGTTCAGCTCGCAAACTCGCATATTCACAACCCTGAGCAAATCATAGGTCAAATCATTTGGTGTGTAAGAGCTACGGTTCGGCATGAATAGGCCGGCTCGACCGGCCGGATACCACGGCTTCACATGTTTTGCAGCGCACTTGTGACTGTACTAGTGTTGCCGCAATCGCTTACCATCAGGTGATCCGACTGTTCGTTTGCCACCTATCTCAAAGAAATTACCTTCCACGTCCCTATTTTACTTGTCACAGTTTGAAAGGCACCTAAAATAAATTACCTAACATAAAAACAAGATATCATTTTTACTACTGGAATTAACCAAAAAAGCGAAAAAGTTCCTTTATTATGTTACGTAGAGTGCACCCGTCGAAAATTTAGATTAAAAGCCCTCTGGCTGCTTTCCCCCTATCCCGGCGACTGTGTATAACGTACGGACGGACATGCCGACAAAAAGTAAAGCCCGTCCAAAAATATAGTTAAAAGTGCAGTCAATTTTCCGAGCTGGAAATTCCGCTTGAAATGGGGTTCTAGCACACTCTACTTTTAATGCTTAGGGATGTCACTATTAAGTCTAAAAATGTAATCTATTATTGTGTGTCCTGCAAAGCTAAAAAGCTGCACGCATGGCGACCTCAGGCAAGACATAACACTCCTCCTGGTGGCTTATGACCAAATATATCTGATCTCATTCACCATCGAAACGAAAAAAAAGGATGAAATTAACCTTTGTAGTATGTACGTACACACTTCAATTGCACTAAGAGCGACACTCCTAAACTTTTTCTGCTATTTTTTTCGCACGCATATTACTTTGCACTATCTAGTGCGGGCTATGAACAAATTACATATACCTACTTACCTAGTCAAGAAAAAGCATCAGCAGATCATCCTACCTAGGTTGGACGCAAATAGAAATGAGACACAGATGACGATAAAGAGGCAGTGTAGTGCAGCGGAGAGTTAACAAACTAGGTACTTACTAGTTAGCCGTGATGCAGTGCTTTTGGCAAATGTAGTGACCTGTCACATATAAAAAAGAAAAAAAATAAGATTCGTGCACGTGTTGCTAAATACCAATTAAATTAGGTTATGAGTCAAAATAAGGTACAGTCCCTATTGTCAGACATTCATCAAGCAATACAAGCTCACAGTGAGCTGGCAGGTGTATGATCAAATTTGGGATAGCTGCCTCTACGTGATTTGCAATCAAATTTGAAGATGCAGGGTTGCTGGCACCATGCGGAATAGGCATCCTTTTTGTATTTGTTTTAAAAGTTACTACATTCATCGAGAATCTTAATAAATAAATGAAAGAAGAAAGAAAGAAAGAAAATACATTTATTATTTTGGACACCACAACACATATTACATGCTACAGACAATTGACACAACACAAGAAAATAAAAAACACAGTAAAAATAAATCAAAACAAAAAAAAAATAAAAACAAAAAATAAACTGTCCTTCCCCATTGGCCAGCAGTGCCGTGTTTTTATATTATGCTGTGTTGTGTTGAGGCATCCAGCATAAATGGCCCTCACTCAGCTCATGTCATGACCATAGGCCGCGTAACGCTGGTTTTCAGTGGGACCAGCTGAGTGAGTACCACGGACGACAAAAAAATTTCGCATTAAATCAATAAATAATTCGCACAACATCTCATGCATTGACCTGACTCTAACTCTGTAGTAAGTACTTAGGTTGTGTTACAGATATCAGACAGCAACAAAGCAACAGCAACACGAATATATTTTGTCCAGGGAGGGTCGAACCCACGACCTTTGGCGCATGAGGCAGGGTCTCTACCAAAAACGCCATCGGGCCAGTCATATATCACATTGAGAATATGTGCGTAGGTAAATGAAGCTAGCAAGTAAGTTGTTGGTAGATATTCGAAATTTCTATTTGCTGGCAGCCCTTCCACACGAAATGCCTTATGGCGTAATCTACACGTGGTTGCTCAACCTGCAATTGAGTGCCAAACAATACAATACGGGTACATTGTATACCTACGGGGCTGCGAGCGTCTGCGGAATACAAAGCTATATTCCGAACGTCAGATCGCTTCACAAATTGAACAGGACATACATGTTGCACTGTACAGGATGTACTGTACTGACAAAATGAGTTTTGGAAATTCGCATAAAAAAACAATTTTTCATACACTACTTAATCGATTTTGTCGAGCAAAAATGCGACGTACTTATTTTTACTTTTATTCTTAAGTCCAAGAACAGATGTGGATCAGAACGGTTGGTTGAAGGGATGTTATGGAAATTAGAAGTTACAAGATTTTGGTTGAAAAACACAGTTGAGAGTAGATAACTAAGCAAAATAAAGCCAATAAAGTAGTCCTTCGACCAACGACCTCCATATTAGAGGCGTTACAAGGACATAGTATTGTTCCGCCTAGATTTTAGTGGTTAAAGGGATGTAAATGTTCACACATACACCCTGTACATGCTACTACATAGAAGGTGCATGACGTAACAGTAATGCAATTTGCCTACATTCAGTTCCAGAGAAATCCGAATTATGTAAGCTGTCAGCCACTTTTACTCGATCATGCATTTGGTCAATAATTGTGGGTCTATCATCTGTATGCCAAATTTCATTCAAATAAGTTCAGTAGTTTTGGCGTGAAAGAGTAACATACAGACAGAGTTACTTTCGCATTTATAATATTAGTTAGGATTTACAAAATATGAGTGGAGACGGTAGGTAGGTAACTGTTATAGTTAATTGAGCAGTGCACTTGTATTACGCATCATACTGCGCGTAGTACCTACTTACATACATAATGTGACGGAAGTGTCACTGGCCGCCACTCCACAGTAGGTAGATATATTGATGAGCACTACCGCAATGGTGCCACGTCACCACGCAGTACGCACTATGTGTGGTCACGTCATCGACCGTACATACAGACCAAGTCAATTAAAACATTTTAAGAGCTAGAATAGCTTTATTCTTAACGAGGGCATCTGCGAGTGAAAAATCCGTTAGATGGCGTACGTGTAGACTGAGGTCCCAAAATAACTATTGACACAGAAGGCTGACTGCCCACTAAGAGCTAAAAATATGTCATGTACTCACGCATGCGCACTAAAGGGCAAAAACGCCTTTTCGACCACATTAATCCTAACTTATGACATAAGATTGTCAAACTGTCGAGGTCTATGGTAGAGGCCGCGCGCTTATGTACTCATGCCGGGCAACAACCCTAGCATATGTCAACGAACTCTTCTAAATTCAAAATCAGGTCAAAGTCTTACTTCTGTGTCAGTCTTTATTTTGTGCTGAGGTCCAACTTCAACGGCCGGAGCTCACCATTTTTACTTCACACAAAATATCGTCTTTTTATTCTACTTCTCCTGTCGATTGTGCTGTGGTGCACAACATCTGACATCAAAATTAACCAATCACCGTGTAGCTTTGGTTGGACCTCTATCTATCTTCACACGCGGTAGCCCCCATTAAGCACACTTACTTTATTGCACAGTCAACAGTAAAAGTAGATGATCAAAAGCTGTTGACTTGTCTTACACTCCCCATTAGTCTAATGGTTTAAGTATCAGGCCGTGATCTTGGGGGATCCTGGGTTCCATCCCGGGCTAAACAAAAAGTATGTTTCGAATTTTACGAACATAGTTCAGGTTTATGGTCACCAATCCGCATTAGGCAAGCCTAATCTCATCATATTAGCCAAGACTTGATTTCTACGATGGATGACTTTTGACCTGCAGTGGGACATTATGTAGTTTTTTTATGTAATAGGTAGCAGACGGACCACCTGACGGACGAAACACAGCGCAGGCGCTGCATTACGCCTATCTTCTGTAAGTTGGTTTCACTCCGGTCGAACCATTCATGCCGAAGCGTAGCCTTCACACGGTTTAAACATATAATTGCATCAGCCTATACATATACTTATATAATATAGGAAATGTAGTATCAGCTTACATTTTATGTAATAATAGCAAACAAAAGCCTAGAAGATAGAACGGCGAGCGCCGCCAACAACACCAGCCTAACTCACGATACTCGTATAGTCCGCGATCTCTCGATTTCTATTGAATCGATCCATTAATTTCTCAGAAGGAATAACGCATTCGCCGCTCCTCAGAACTCGGCGCAACATTTGCAAGCATTATTACGAACCGACAGAGGTGGACGCCCGCTACATTATAATAATACCATGTTCGAAGAAGAGATGTTAAAGAATTATCGAGTTTTTAATCGATTTTTTATTTTTGTGTAATTGATTTTGGTGTACCTAATTGATTTGCCTTTACTTCGTTTGGGGACAGTAGTTCCACTGCCTACTGATAGATGGCGCTTGGCGTTGATTGCATCGCGCTGGTGTTTCGCTTTTTCGGTTTGTATGTAAGGTTTGCCGATGTCTTTAGAGTGTATCTCTTAATACATAGTATAGATAGGTATAGATTAATGGATCTTAGGTAGATAAATGGAAATTTAACACGTTAAGCGAAGCAATGTCTTATGACTTCATTTTTTAAATCCTATATTTTGTGAAACAACGTCTTATACCGTCTTAAAAATACATATATAAATTATTATATTATTTAATAAATTACAAGCGAAACGTACTGTGACGCTCATCGTCTATACCAAATTCTATGAGCTAACGTCCTTTGCCTCGCAAATCCAATCCCCAAATCTCCTGCGCCGCGACACATAATATTTTTACCCATTTGTATGAAAACTAATTGTGTCACTTGACAAAAAATAATGGGTCTGCTCCGCTGAACGTGTAAAACAGAAATATTTAGATATTTTTCGAACAAATCTATTAGGAATTTATTTTTATTATAATCAATTACTGACAAATCGAATAATATTGAATAATCGATTTTTATAAAATGGATTTTTCTCCATTAATCTCACATCCCTAGTTCGAAGTATTATGATCATAAATACATATTAATCATGTACGGGCATAATACGCATTAAGGCGAAGATGCAACAGTTGAGTCAACAGGATCTCTCTTTTTCGTGATGTATTACCGATTCAAGATATTGCGGCGTTCGGGTTATTAATAACACTTACTTACTTACCTACTTACTAAGTTTGGCTCAGCGATTCTAGGTGGGTCCAAAGTTCAGCTTGGGGGTCTCACCATTGAACTTGGCACCTAATTAGATTTCATTTCTTTTGACGGTGAACTCGACAAACAAAATACCATTTCACATTTATGTTTTTATGGGATTTTAGTTACCTACAACGTCTCGTAAATTCACCTAACTCTTTTTATGGTATTGGTATAGGTAAACTAACAGCAGGTACACCCATCCATTTTTAATTAAGTAGAAGACAAAATCCATGTCATCCATGAAAAAAATGGGAGTCCATTGGATGCGGGTGGCACAGGACCGATCTGTATGGAGAACTTTGGGGGAGGCCTATGTCCAGCAGTGGACGTCTATTGGCTGAAATGATGAGAAGACAAAATAATTAAAAAGACAAAAATTTCATTAAATAAAAAGACAATTTTAGTTAGCGTTTACTCCCAGGTAACAAGCAAATTAAAAGCGGTCTAAAAGTCTACTAAGCCTTGACAAATGAAAAATTCATGTCTAATAATAAAATCAAAGAATTTAATACTTACAGTACTATAAATAAGTATTTAATTTGATTGCATGTCAAAGAACTTAATAAAGTCGACCTTCTTTGAACTTCAAAAAATAATTCTAAGAATTAGAGGAATAATGGCTAAAAACAGATATAGCTAAATATGTATTAATACGTTTCTAAGAAAAATATCAACGACCAAGTTAGAGAATAAAAAATGTTATTGTTCATACTTAGAAATCCATACTAATATTATGAATGCGAAAGTAACTCTGTCTGTCTGTCTGTCTGTTACTCTTTCACGCCAAAAATACTGAACGGATTTAAATGAAATTTGGTATACAGATGGTCTAGACCCTGAGAAAGGACATAGGCTACTTTTTATTGCGAAAAAATGTTATGTCTTATGTGGGGTAAAAAGTTACTTTTCCACGCGGACGAAGTCGCGGGCGGCCGCAACTTCGTTTGCGTGAACTTTATGACTCTTGACTTAAAGATGATTATTTAAATAGAATTTAACAAAAATATTACTTATTATAAATGTTCGTTTATACAGGGTGGTCTAACTAGTGACGTCAATAATTTTTTTTTAGATTCCTCACTCTTAGGGGTATTCAAAAATACCCCATGTATGTTCAGCGATTTTTTGTAGTTTTCGGGTTATAATTTTTTTAAAGGTTTTTTTCAAGTTTTCTGCCAGCGAGGCTTAAAAAATTCATAACTTTTTTTTTATTGGCTATTTTGCAATTCTTTTTTTATGAGATGATTTTCTAGAATGTTATTCATAATAAAAAAAATATTTGGCTTCCTAAAACCACTTAATGTTACCCAAAAAGGTCTTGAAAGTTAGGATTTTAGTCTTCAGTAGGATTTACTCAAACATTCAACTTCAAATTAAAAATACAAAGAGGAGTTTCTATAGCTTCGAAGTAAGTTTAAAAACTTCACAGGGTCCTAAACTATCGATATCATGAAAAAAAATACTACTTAATGGGCCTTTTTTTGAAGTTATCGACCTCCGAACGCAGATAGGCTGAAAATGTATGAAACTCAATAAGGCAATTTTTGCTCGATTGAAGGATTTACTCAAACATTTAACTAAAATTTAAAGTACAAAAAGGAGGTTTTAATAGCTTCGGATTAAGTTTAGAAACTTAACAGGGTCCTAAACTACCAATATCATAAAAAAATAAAACTACTTTATTAGCCTCTTTTTGCGCCTGTGCTTGTTACTTAATGACTTGGATTGTGCTAGTACTATGAGTTACTCACTAAGTCAATACGTGAGTATAATCAGAGTCTAGTTAACACAGCGTAATTAGTTCAATATGGAAAGAAAATAACGCAAACAAAACACGTGCGCTTTTTTTTTACTTTCTTTTATGTGATAGGTGGCAGACAAACAGACGGATCACCTGATGGTAAGCAATGGAGCCGCCCATAGACACCTTCAACACCAGTGTCTCAAGTGCGCTGCCTTTAACCCCCTTTCCCCTAATTGGGCCTCCGGTGCCCTCACTCACTCGACGAACACAGCGCAGGTGCTGCCGCCGGTCTTCCACCGGCTGTACGCCGGTCTTCTGTGAGGCCGTGGTATCACACTGGTCGAGCCGGCCCATTCATGCCGAAGCGTGCTTTTTTAAAACTATCGCAATTTTCAAGGTTTATTTGCTATTGGAATGTTAAAAAGTAGAAAAATAGCTACAATTGAGTTCATACATTTTCAGCCTATCCGCGCAGCTGCGTTCGGAGGCCGAGTTACTTCAAAAAGAGGCTTATAAAGTAGTATTATTTTTTCATGATATTGGTAGTTTAGGACCCTGTTAAGTTTCTAAACTTAATCCGAAGCTACTAAAACTCCTTTTTGTACTTTAAATGCAAGTTAAATGTTTGAGTAAATCCTTCAATCGAGCAAAAATTGCCTTATTGAGTTTCATACATTTTCAGCCTACCTGCGTTCGGAGGTCGATAACTTCAAAAAAAGGCCCATTAAGTAGTATTTTTTTTTCATGATATCGATAGTTTAGGACCCTGTGAAGTTTTTAATCTTACTTCGAAGCTATGGAAACTCCGCTTTGTATTTTTAATTTGAAGTTGAATGTTTGAGTAAATCCTACTGAAGACTAAAATCCTAACTTTCAAGACCTTTTTTGGGTAACATTAAGTGGTTTTAGGAAGCCAAATAATTTTTTTATTATGAATTACATTCTAGAAAATCATGTCATAAAAAAAGAATTACAAAATAGCCAATAAAAAAAAAGTTATGAACTTTTTAAGCCTCGCTGGCAGAATACTTAAAAAAAACCTTTAAAAAATTATAACTCGAAAACTACAAAAAATCGCTGAACATACATGGGGTATTTTTGGATACCCCCAGGTGTGAGGAATCTAAAAAAAATTTATTGACGTCACTAAAAAACCACCCTGTAGGTTAATAGATTTTTAAGGCGGCTCATTTATATTTTATTCGAAATGCTAAGGAATGGAACAACTTGCCGGCTTTTGTATTTCCAGAGAGCTACAATTTGGGTGTCTTTAAGTCGAGAGTGAATAAGCTTCTTCTGGGAAAGCACGCTACATCTTAGACCTCATTGTCACTCTCCATCAGGTGAGATGAGGTCAAGTGCAAACCCATTTAATATTTAAAATATCAATTTCTAATGAAAGTAACCCCCAAATTATTTTTTATTCCATTAGGGGATGTAAGTATTCTATTAAAGTTTGAATCTTATATTTTATCCATCAATTCTGTCAAAGAATGTGTATGCAAAAGTTGGAGTATATTGGGCCAAGGAATCACGTAGTCCCATGAACAAACTTTGAACCCCCTTTTCGCTCCATTAGGGGTTTAAGTTCGGAATATCCTTCCTTATAGAATCTCATCCAAAAATGCTTATCACATTTGACAATTTTCCATTCCATTTCATTCCATATTTGTTATAGTGTAGCTGGGCTCTTAGAGGTCCAAACCAGATGTTCCATGATCTTTGATTTTTTTTCATGGCATCATAAACTGCTCATCAATCTGAACAACTTTTGTTAAGGTGCCATTGACCTACCTCTTATAGTTTAGCTGGGCTGTTGTGGTTCTACATCAAGGAGCCTGGTCTTCAAAATGTTATATCCTAACTAATATTATAAATGCGAAAGTAACTCTGGTCTCTGTCTGTCTGTCTGTCTGTCTGTCTGTCTGTCTGTCTGTCTGTCTGTCTGTCTGTCTGTCTGTCTGTTACTCTTTCACGCCCAAACCACTGAACGGATTTAAATGAAATTTGGTATACAGGTGATCTAGACCCTGAGAAAGAACATAGGCTACTTTTTATTGCGGAAAAGGGGGTTGTAAGGGGTTAAAAGGGGGGTAAAACCTTTTCCACGCGGACGAAGTCGCGGGCGGCCGCTAGTATCCTATAAGTTGCCCTGATATTACAGCTATACAATAAAAAAAGTTTCATTCGATTTGGTTCAGTAGTTTCCGAGATTAGCGCGAACAAACAGACAAACAGACAAACAGATAAACAGACAAACAGACAAACAGACAAACAGACAAACAGACAAACAGACAAACAGACAGACAAAAATTTTAAAAATTATTGATTCATGTTCTGTTACTGTTTTTTAGTCGTCCTAAGTTATTTTGAGATAAATATCTTCAATGTACAGACACAGCTTTTTTACATTTTTATTATATGTATAGATACGTTTCTAAGAAAAATATAAACGACCAAGTTAGAGAATAAAAAATGTTATTGTTCATTAGGTACCTACTTAGAAATCCATACTAATATTATGAATGCGAAAGTAACTCTGTCTGTCTGTCTGTCTGTTACTCTTTCACGCCAAAAATACTGAACGGATTTAAATGAAATTTGGTATACAGATGGTCTAGACCCTGAGAAAGGACATAGGCTACTTTTTATTGCGAAAAAATGTTATGTCTTATGTGGGGTAAAAAGTTACTTTTCCACGCGGACGAAGTCGCGGGCGGCCGCTAGTAATATTATAAATGCGAAAGTAACTCTGTCTGTCTGTCTGTTACTCTTTCACGCCAAAACTACTCAACGGATTTAAATGAAATTTGGTATACAGATAATCTAGACCCTGAGAAAGGACATAAGCTACTTTTTGTTGCGAAAAAGGGGTTGAAAGGGGGGTAAAAAGTTACTTTTCCACGCGGACGAAGTCGCGGGCGGCCGCTAGTTTCCTATAATTCGAAAATTTTTGGGTTTAGGATTGACTGGCCCGGTGGCGCATTTGGTAGTAACTCTACCTTATACGCCAAAGGGTGATGGAAACATGTATTTGTTATATGTTTAAAAAATTCAAAGGTGAATTGTTGGATACAAACCTAAGACCTTCCTTTGAATTGCGCACGGCCTCATCCACTGATCTATACTTGCTGCTACGGAACCTTTCATAGGCGAGTCCGACTTGCACTTGGCAGGTTAATTGTTTCTAATTTATTAAATAGTTACCTCGGCAGTTCCCCATTTAGAATCAAATTTAACGTCGTAAGACCCAAAAGCCTTTTAAAAGGCATACAACAATTGATTTTCCATTGTGTATGCTGTCTTGGCCTTACGACGGTATACATATCGCCTGCCGGCAAGAAAAGTGTCACAACACAGTTAGGTACGCATGCAATTTTGGGCGTCTATCTGGTGATGCAGGTGTCCATGGACGGCGGCAATTGCTGACCATCAGGGGACCCGCTTGCTCGTCTGCTACCTATCGAATAAAAAAAAAGTATTTTGTGACTCCATGGAGATTTTATTTGTTATAAGTTTTTCTTAATACCTAATCATACGAAGAAAAAAATAGAAGTAGGTATACTCATGCCTGGGCAGCATTTGGTCCAATTTGGTCAATCTCCTTTAATAAACAAAATTACATGTGTATCCGACACTTTTCTTGCCGGGAAGCGAATCTCTTTAGTAAGTAGTACTTTTTGTACACTTTTCTAGAGCAACGTCACAAAATCGACGGCTTTATTATTATAATCACATAATAGTTACTTAGACAGATGGGCCAAGAAACAATAAACACCACACCAACGTACACTCGCCACACAGAAGCCCTTGGGAACAAGGACAGCTGTTTTCAATACATTGTTTTGTGAAGCAGCAAAAAAATGTAACAAAAGATCGTTAATTACACCAATAATTGTGATAATGATGGGGCCCATAACGAAATCGACCAGTAACAAAAGAAACGCACAGGGCGTGTGAAGATGATAGCGATTTTCGTTTCGTTGTAGGCACTTAGACTTAACGGGTGCTACTAATGAAGACCCAAGGAGGAACTTTAAATCTATACTAATATAATAAAGCTGAAGAGTTTGTTTGTTTGTTTGTTTGTTTGTTTGTTTGTTTGTTTGTTGAACGCGCTAATCTCCGAACTACTGGTGCGATTTGAATAATTCTTTTTTTGTTGGATAGTCCATTTATCGAGGAAGGCTATAGGCATCAACATAATAATATTAAGGGGGTTGTAAGGGGTTAAAAGGGGGGTAAAAAGTTACTTTTCCACGCGGACGAAGTCGCGGGCGGCCGCTAGTGGGTAATAACAGCTAAAAGGAATGGTTTTTACTATCTCATTGTAATAATCATAAGAATTAAGAAGCGGTTATAGTGAAACATAGTGCTTGTATGGGACTCTGTGGGTATTTTATAACAGTGCTCGGTGATGAGTAAAAAGGTCATGAGGAATCCTGCATGTTTCATACCTAGTTAATTTTCCATCATCATCATCAGCCTGTCTCAGTTCAATGCTGGACATAGGTAGGCATCTTTCAATGTTCGCCATTTCACCCTGTCTTCGGCTGGACGCATCCAGGTACCGGCAACGGCTTTACGCAGATCGTCACCCCATTTAACATGAGGTTTCCGAGTCGCAGTCTCTACTCCAGAACTTTTCTATGCCAACGGTTGTCAGTTCTTTGACAGATATGGCCGGTCCATTGCCACTTCAGCGCGCTGATTTGATATAATGTCGGTCATTTTAATCACAATTTATCAATTCTTCTTCTTTCTGATTGAGTAAACATATTCTGCTTATGCTGGACAGTCAAACTTCAATAGACTCATTCCAATTACCAGACTTGGGTACTTCTGGGCCATGGTCCAAGCGTGCCCCGGGCTCTAAAGCGACGGCTTTTGGAACTGGGAAAGTCATGCTAATCAAATAATCTCTAGATACTAGAGATAATTCTAAGCTAGATACACTATTTCATGCTGAAAGCGAACAGATATTTTGAATTCGTTTTATTTTCGACCCTAATCCACAGCAATTGGCTTTGAATTCCGGAAATGCCAAATAGCGCTATTTTGCTGAAGGAGCTTTCATGGCTACACTTTTACCACCGCGTTTTCGATGTATTTAGGAATTATATGATCGAAAAGAATAACAGAGGAATTGCTAAATTACTTTGCATGGTTTAATACCTATGTGGTATTATATTCACCAACCACCACATGTGGTTAGCGAATCCAACGTTTACAGCGCTAGCTGTATACCCACCACACAATGATACACGAAGTTGACGCTTAATACCAAAATAGGTGCATAAGCGTCAACAGTATGCTCTGTATTGTGTGTATATGTACCTTACCTCTCTTTATGGAGACACGTAAGTTCCCCGAAATGCATGCATGAGATATCAGAAAGCGCTTTCGAGAAGCTATCTCGATATTGAGCGTCTGCTGTAGCCTGCTATGTACACCAGGCTTTAGCAGAAATGCCTTTCAAATCATACACTCTCGAATTTTAATTGTCTTAAATTTTTTATCAAATCAAAATATCTTTATTGCTTATACACAGCTCTCTCAAATCGTCTTATATTTATAATATAAATAAAACTTTTTTAAAAGTTCCAACGTTTGTTAGCATTTCGTATGATTAAAATTGTTTATTCTAAAAACTTATTTATTTTTCTACAAACGTCGGTGCGCCTGCCAATTCTTGTATGTGCAAAATACCATGTTTTCAGGAGAGACAAAAAACTGTTTTTTTCGTAAACCACTCCGTTTAATTACACGTAAATTATATGAAACGAAGGGGAAAATAATAACACATTAAATAATCTAGCATTAAATAGCTTTAACATAAAGCCCTTGTTACTATATATTTTTTTAGCAGTTTTTGTGCACATATCAGAATTTTTTTGGCTGAAGTTTCTTCCAACAAGTAAATGCTTGTATCAAATCCATCACATAGCATTATTTTTTCCATCACTTTTACCACTTATTCCTAAATAATATACTTAACCACGGACGTATAATAATACATAGCTTTGACAAGGGTAGGGGACAGGGGTCCCCCTTGCCAGGGCCTCCTCGCAAGAACCTTTCCACACCAATGGTCATCTGTTCTCCTCGCAATGTGCCTTGCCCATTGCCACTTGAGCCAAGCAAATCTTTGAGCTATGTCTGCAACCTTAGATCTCCTGCGGATATCATCATTTCTGACACGATCACGCAAGGAGATTCCGAGCATAGCCCTCTCCATTGCCCTCTGAAGACTTTCGACTTCAGATACTGTGGTAAATATGCCGAAAATATGCTGCGTAGCTTCCCAAACGCTGCCCAGCCGAATCGGATTCGCCGAACGACCTCTTTCTGGAAGTTGGGCTTACCAACTTGCACTTTTTGTCCGAGGTTAAATATTCGTCTACAACTTCCAGTGTAGTGCTTCCAACTATTACAGGAATGGGTACGACATGAGAGTTCAACATAACTTTCGTCTTGTCCATATTCATTTGAGACCCAATTGTTGAAAGATTCTACTGAGTTCGTTGAGCATTGTGCTTAGGTCTTCTAAGGTCTCAGCCATGACTACAATATCATCGGCAAATCGAAGGTGTGTCATGTACTCGCCATTTATATTTATGCCAAGTCCATCCCACAGTTTAAAAATGTCCTCCAACAAAGTTGTGAACAGTTTCAGCGATATAACGTCACCTCGCTGGAGTGGTATGGGCTTAAACTTTTGGTTCTGAAGACGGACTGACATCGAGGTGTTCGCGTACAGGAACTACAACACTTGTAGTAAAGGTAGTCTATTTGGCACCTTAGGAGAGACTGTAGCACGGCACAGGTCTCGATAGAATCGAAAGCTTTCTCATAGTCCACAAACGCTAAGTACAATGGCAGATTGTACTATTCAGTCTTCTGTATTACCTGCCACAGCGTATGAATGTGATCTATGATGGTGCTAAAGTCTTTTGAGGATCCAGCTTGTTCGGGAGGCGTCAAAGCTACGTGCGAGACGGTTCATCACAACTCTCGAAGACAGGTTATATTTGAGACTCAGCAGCGTGATGGGCCTGTAGTTCTTCAATTGAGATTTATCTGCCTTTTTGAAGAAGAGCCTTACCACGCATGTAAGCCACGCTTTGGGAATCTCTCAAGTTCAGCCTCAGCTTTCAGAAGGTCCGCTGTGACTTCGTCATCATCCGGTGCCTTGCCGTTCTTAAGCTGTTTGAGAGCTATTCTAATCTCATACAAGCTAACGTCCGGGATATCTTCGGTGTAATGACGGGTTAATTTGGCTCTTTTATCAACAGCCCGGGTGACAGGTGACCTCGCTTCCCAGAATAGTGATTTTTAAACTGGGAACTATAAGGTACCCGAAAACACTACGGCGATCAGTGCGATATGCTGCAGGGTCCACGTTTTGCACTCTGCAAGTGGGTGACGTGCCGTGTCCTCCGCCGCACTACAGCCATACTTTATCATGGACCTCTGCGTTAAGCCTAATACAAGCGTGTCGAGAAATGCTGAAGCCAAATGATAGAAGTGGTGGAATGATGAAGTTTGTCTCAACTGTCTGTGACAAGTGCGCTGGCACACAAGACGAATCTGTCCAGGACTAGGTACGGGCATCGGATTTAAACTTCCATCACTGATGTGGCAAAAGCTGTACTTAACTTGTCAAAAAAGGTCCGCAAATATGACAACGAGACTTAGTGGTGGACAGTACAGAGGGACGTAAAGAGGAAGAAAACCCTCTTTAAAAAGTGGCAAGCGACTAAATCTCCCAAAAGCCGGATCATCGTACAGGTTCGCCAGAAGTATTATTAAGAGAGCTTTAGTGGAGCAAGATGAGACCACCTGAATCGTAATAAGCGAGGACCACGCGGTTAAGGATAGATGGCCCTCTTACTTCGACGAACTGCTGAACAACAGCGTAAAGAAGTGAAACTGCCAGACCTTCCTTCTAACCAAATAACACCTAAAGAAGTGCTCGACGCTCTAAGCCGCATGAAGAATAACTTTCGGCGAACACCAGGGATTTGACCATAGTCCCAATCTGTTTAGCGTGATTTTAGACATTCTGTTGGAGAGCATCGAGAATCCTAATGAGCAGCCTCCTTGGGCAGCTGATGTATGCTGGCGATATCGCGCTGATGGGTTCGGATTCGGACAGGGAAAGATTGGAGAGAAGAGTAAAAGGGTGGGTGTCCGGACCCCCTGGATCCCCCCCCCCCCCCCTTATATACTTCCATGAATATAACCTCGATTTATACGCAAACACGTGTTGCTAAATAATGGTAAATCCTGATATGTAACGTAAAAAGATCTGATATGTGCACAAGGCTCATTTTTTTAAAACTGCTATGTGATTTTACTACACTTAACAGTAATTGAGGGCTTCGTATTGCACATACATAATTTGGAAACTTCGTTTCTATGCGGAATTTGCACAAACGGGTTTTTGCATTACATCGGCCTTAAGAAACTGGTGGCATCTAGCGAATAAAAAAAAAATCGAAAAAATGCACATATCAGCTTTGGCAGGCGCACCGACGAAATTTTGGATTTACTGTGTAATTTTTCTAAGTTAATTAAAATTTAAATAAAAATTATTAAATTACTATGACAACACTAACTGGATTTTGACGGCCATTCGAGCGATAGCAACGGTCGGGTATGCCGGTCCGATTCTAAGAAAATTTGTATATTACTCTGTCTTGGTGTCCTTAATGAGTTATTATATTAATTATCACAGCATAAATACGACTTTTATTCCAAAAGTAAGTAGTGTTCAACAAATTCAGAAGTGGCAATTACCTACATTGGTTGGCTCGCCCAGGTATGTTTTTATATGTTATTTATATTTGTTCTAATGAATAGTGAATATTATCTATTTACCTAATTACCCGAGAGTATCATAGTATTGATGGAGCATTGAAGGCTAGATATTAATGTTGTTATCAAAACCTACTTACTAAAAAGTATTTAATCACTACCTTCAAACGTAAGTCATCAAAACACTATGAATCTCTCGGTGATATTACTACTACCTATTTGCGAAGTGTTATCTGACCGTTTAGTATTAACAAAAGGAAAGGGATACCTACAAGTAATTAACACAAATAAGTAGGTACTTCCCGGAACATCAGAAAAGATTTCAAGATGGTTTTTATGATGCATGAATATAAAACATTAGCTAGTTATGCACTGGAATGTTTAGGTATGTAGTACCCACAATTTTTTTTAAGTTAGTAAATTTAAAATAATAAAAATCATTTTAGTAATTGTTAATAATGAAATATTGAGGTACGTTACTTTGTAAGCAAAAAAAGGGGATACATTACCAGCTTCATTTCTAGGAAATGCTTATTTCATAGGTATAAAATTGTTATTTACACTATTTAATTATTTATTCGAACAGAATGGATATTATTAAATTAAAATGTACTGCTTATATATGATTTGCATTTGTGTTATAAATATTAAACTACATGTTATTAACATTTACGATACAATATTAACTATAATGTACCTACATATATAACATCTGTCGGCTTAAAATATTCCTATAGATCAAACCATTTAGCATCTTAGGTAATTTACTAGGTCTATTATCATATTTAGAACATTTTTATCAAATGAAGAGTGAATCAAAATTGTACCTAGTATACAGTTTAACGATTCTTCTTTATGATTAAACGTTCATGTACGATTGTAAACACACGATTACGACTATTGCAATCTACAGTTATATATTTAATCATGTTCACCGTCTTTTTAGAATGCAAGATTTATATATAGATATAAAATCAGTAAATAACAAGTTCGGAAAAATACTTTATGGGATAATTATTATTTATAAGTATTAAAATTTATTAATATTTTATTTTATTTTATTTATTGAGAATACCAATCAGTTACACATTCAATGATCCTAAATTAAATACATAATAAGTATTTTAATAGGTTAATAAATGTGCCAACACGATGTAACCTACATCGTTATCCACGGATTGGTAAAAGTTTTGGTAATATTTTGCTAAAGAGGATAGTTACAATACTTACAACAAAGAGAATTTTGAAAAGATAGTTTAATAATATTAATGAAAATAAAATAAAATTACAATAGGTATTTACATACGTTATTAAAGTAGCATTTCATTAAATTACATCAAGTTACGGTTGTCTGGAAGAGATCGCTATTAGCAATAAGGCCGCCGATATTGTATTTGTAAATTACCATTTAGACGACCCGTTTGGTCCAGTGGTAGTGAATGCTGCGTCTGGGCCAAGGGTTGCGGGTTCGATCCCCGCACAGTTACAAACATTTGTGTGCATGAACATGTTTGTTTGTATTGGTCTGGGTGTTTTCTAACACTTATAAGTGTGTATTTACAAAAGAAAAGTATTATACGTATATATTTGTAATTCCACTGTTGGTTCTGATATCTGTAACACAGGTGCTTGAGCTACCTATCTCATAGTCAGACCAATGTATGTGATGTAGTGAAATTTATTATTATTATAACCATAGCATTAAGTTCTGTAATTTTTTGTGCCATAAAGAGTATCTACTTATCTATCTACGCCAGTTAAAATTAAGTTGCACTAAATTACATTTCAATACATTTTGAAATAATATAGTTTAAAAAAAAAAAACAAAAATATTCAGCGCGAATCACAGAATGCCATTATGCTTATAAGACCGCTGTACAACAGGGTTACGTTCTTATACTGTAACACTTTTTTTTTTAATTATAAAATTTAATGGGTTGACTCCATTGTTACCTTGCTCTTACGAAAATGAACTAAGTTAAAATAAAAACGCAAATAAACATAATAATATTAATGGACAAATGTAACCGTCCCCTAATATTCCTGACATGAACAGTTTTGAGTAGGTATAGTAGTTTCAAACTCATGACTAGTGATGCCTGACTCGGAGCGCAGTAGACATACCCCACCACTCAATGACAGGATACGGAAACGGAAAAGGGATGGCGGAGGTGTTTCTCCGGCAAAGAAACTGCGTCGGGATGAGTCACGGCGAGAATCAAGAGGGCGGTCCCGATCTAGATGTGACTCTCAACATCGGAGAATGACACGCAAGTTTACGCGTGATAAGTCCAACAAATATCGGCGCGGCAGGAACAGACGCATGGGTAGAAGTCGATCACGCACTAAACGGGCACATAATACCCGTAAAAGACACAGCAGCTCCTCAAGCAGTAGTAGGTACGGGACACGTAGCAGCAGCAGCTCAAGCACTGCGTCGTCAACTTCACATCTTAGTACTGCTTCCTCACTTTTGAGTTCGAGCCGCTCCCGATCAAGATCCAGACGGCCAAAGTCTAAGCGGCGTTCTGATCGGTATCACCGAAGACAAGAAAAGACGCACGTCATGGACCGTTTTATCGACGCTATCAGTAGTAATAACAATAACTTTGTTGGCTCACATGATGTAATTCCCAGTTTTGATCCTAGCAAGAGAACTCAATCGACAAAGTCTTGGCTAAGAAAAATAAATGAAACGGCCGCTATATACAAATGGAGTGACAGGCAAACAGTTCTTCATGCAATGCCAAAATTGACCGGACTGGCGCGAGTGTGGTATGAAGCTGTGCCCTCGTACAAACTCACGTGGAAGCAGTGGCAGAAAGAATTACTGCGACAGTTCCCGGATGACCGGAATTATGCGGAAAGATTGTCGGAAATGTTAGCACGCAAGAGTCGACGCGAAGAGACACTTGAAGAATATTTCTACGACAAGGCGAAATTAGTGAATCACTGTCACATAAAAGGGAAGGACGCAGTCGACTGCATTATCCACGGGATTTTTGACAACAACATAAAATTAAATGCTCAGGGGGCTAATTTTAAAACACCAGACAAACTCCTCAAATACCTGCGTAGCATAAATATAGTCAAAAATATTAACAAAGATATTAAAAAACCAAACTTGATCACAAGGCCGAACCTCTCAAGACGTACCGAAAATAACAAAGATATTAAGAAGTCTGTTACAGGCCGGATTTGTTATAACTGCGGACATCAGGGACATATAGCACCTCATTGTCAAAAAGAAGCACAAAAATGTACAAAATGTAGCAATTTGGGCCATTTGGCCGAATACTGCAGACATGGTTTAGTTGCAGGAAAGAAAAGCCAGGCAAGTAGTAACTCGGAACCTGCAAATACCAATAAAATACAGCGGATTGAGGCTCAAAAAGGACATGGCGACAATATTTACAATAAAATTGTCAAGCTGAATGACGGCACAAATACTGCATTCATCGATTTTGGGAGCCAGTGCACCGTAATCAAGAAAAGTGTGATAGAGGAATTGAACCTAACAATGGACTATGAAGATCTACCTGTTATTAAAGGATTTGCATTTGGCGTAATCACACCGATAGGAAGGGTGAAAGTTGAAATAAAGGTGGATTTTGTGAAAGCTAAAGTTGATGCATTTGTGGTACCAGACGAATTATTGAATACGGATGTACTCATAGGACAAAACGTCACAGAACTGCCTAATGTAGTGGTGTTTAAAACAAATTCCAGTTTGATTCTTTATACGGACAAAGTAGGAGCCGAAAAAACGAAGTTATTTGTCGTTGATGATACAATTATTAATGGTATACAAACCATTCAAGTACGGTCTGACGTGAATTATACTGGGTATGTCTACTTACCTGGAAATACCTGCTTTAAAAAAGGCGAAGAGGTTATGACATTGCCCGGCATGTACTTCATCAAAGATGGCATAGGAGATGTAACTATTGTAGCCATTACTAATGATGATGTGTCACTGCGGAAGGATAAGCTGCTGGCTCGAGCCTCTATACTGCCTATGCAGATTACTCCTACAATTAAAAATCCTCCAATGGAATTTCAGGTAAATATGACGACGATGACAGATACTACTGACATTATGACCGATAAAACTATCACTCTTGACATGTTACATATTGGCAGCGACTTAACACACAATCAACAACAAGAACTTTTGACATTAGTTAACGAATTTCGGAATTGCTTCGCTATAGATTTAAATGAGTTAGGTGTGACAAATATAACTGAGATGCAGATACAATTACAAGATAATGTCCCAGTTTCTTATAAACCCTACCGACTGCCTTATAATGAAAGATTAGTTGTACGTGACATAATAAATGAATTATTAGACACTAATATAATTAAAGAGTCTAAGTCTTCTTACGCTAGTCCAATAGTACTGGTTAAAAAGAAGAGTGGCGAGTATCGCTTATGCGTTGATTATCGGGCGTTAAATAAAAAGACAGTGAAAGACTCTTTCCCTATGCCGGTTATAGACGATCAGCTAGACCGCCTAAGTGGAAAGATGTATTTCACTAGTCTTGACCTAAAATCAGGTTACTACCAAATTCCGATGGCCGAGGGCTCGAGACACTTAACGGCATTTGTAACCCCGGATGGGCATTACGAGTATACTCGTATGCCCTTCGGCCTTGTCAATGCCCCGGCTATATTTCAGCATATGATCAACAAAGCACTCGGAAAAGACAGATACGATTTGGCTATTCCATATATGGACGATTTGTTGTGTCCCTCAGCTACAGTTGATGAAGGACTACAAAAGCTACGCAAAATCTTTATGTCACTACGTAATGCTGGTCTAACACTAAATATGGCAAAATGCTATTTTTTCAAAAGGGAACTGGATTATTTAGGTTACGAGGTATCTATTGACGGCTTGCGTCCAGGATATAAAAAAACCGAGGCTGTGGCTGCATTTCCCACACCTACGAATGTCCACCAAGTGAGACAGTTTGTGGGATTAGCTAGCTTCTTTCGGCGGTTTATCTTAGGATTTGCGAGCATCAGCAAACCCCTGACAAAGCTCACAAAATTAAATGAACCCTGGAAATGGGGATCAGAACAGGAGGACGCATTCCAGTCAATTAAAGCTAAATTGGTGGAAAGGCCATTACTAGCCTTATACAATCCGACGTTCTTGACGGAGGTACATTGTGATGCTAGTAAGTTAGGTGTAGGTGGTATTATACTACAGAGGCGTAACGAAAAAGACCTACTTAGGCCGGTGGCGTATTTCAGCAAACAGACAACAAAGGACGAAGAACATTTTCACTCATATGAGTTGGAAACACTTGCTGTTGTGCTGTCACTAAAAAAGTTTCGAACGTATCTGATAGGCATTCCATTCAAGGTGTACACTGACTGTAATGCATTGAGGACAACTTTAACCAAGCGGGATCTTATCCCTCGGATAGCTAGATGGTGGCTTCTCCTGCAGGAGTATAACTTTAGTATTGAGTACCGAGCAGGAGAGAGCATGCGTCACGTAGACGCTCTAAGCCGAAACCCGGTATCAGACAAGGGTCTCACTGACGAGTTAGATGATAGCAACGCATATGAGATAATGAGTATTAGTACCGATACGGAATGGCTACAGTCAGTTCAGCTAACGGACTCAAAACTAAAGTTAATAAAAGCAATTCTCGATACAGACGGCAAAGAAATTAGAGATATAATAGATAATTACGTAGTAAAGGACAATAAAATATACCGAAAGGTCGGAGATGTGCTGAAATGGGTCGTCCCAAATAATGCAAGATGGCGTATTTGCCAAATGAGTCATGACGAGGCAGGTCATTTCTCCGTCGACAAAACGCTGACAAAAATGAAAGAAAACTACTGGTTCCCGAAGATGAACCGCTTCGTACGCAAGTATGTTGCAGCATGCCTAAACTGCCAGTATAATAAGGCATCAACTTCCAAAAGAAGCGGATTTCTGCACCCCATACCTAAAGGAAATATACCCTTTCACACACTCCACATGGACCATCTTGGTCCATTTGTCAGAAGTAAAAGCGGAAACTCTTATATTCTGGGCGTCATTGACGGTTTCAGTAAATTCATTTTTGTCAAGGCCGTAAGGGATTTGAAAAGTAAAACCACCATTAAAATATTATCGGATATATTTAGCGTTATAGGCAGTCCAAAAGTAATCATATCCGATAGAGGAACCAGTTTCACGTCTACAACTTTTAAAAATTATATTAAGTCTATAGGTGTGAGGCACGTTCTCAATGCGGTTGCGACCCCTCGTGCTAATGGGCAAATCGAGAGGTACAACCGTACGATTCTTGAGTCATTAGCAGCATCAAACCATGGTTTAGATGAACGGAATTGGGACACTCACATTAACAAAGTCCAATGGAGCTTAAATAATACTCGTAACAGGAGTACGGGTACCACCCCTTCGGAGATAGTTTTTGGGAGAAACACTACAAACCCAACTGAGGGACCTATTCTTAATTCCATTCAGGATACTCCTAAAACCAATAACACTGACTATAGTCAGTCGGGGACCAGCAATAACACACTAGAAGATGTGAGAGTATTAAGCCGTGAACGGGCAGTAGACAATATCACGGAAAACCAACGTGTCATGAAAGAAAATTACGACAGCAGAAAAGCACCTACAAAATTTTTCAGACTGGGAGATCTGGTAATGATACCAAATTATCATATCCCAGCAAATGGTAAAAGCAAGAAGCTTTACCCTAAATTTAGAGGACCTTTTAAAATAAGTGCTGTTCTTGATCACGACAGATACGAAGTCTCTAGCATAGAAGGGTATGCTAAACGCAAGTATAAAAGCGTTTATCCTGCTGATGCCTTAAAGAAATGGATTACTTTTAGTTCTGACATAAACGACAATGATGAACACATGGATTTAGATGACTCTAGTGATGATTGTTCTCAGACTGACAATAATTAATTAAACTAGCCATACTGTGCCTTACTAATTACCTTGTCCCTAACAATAATCCTTATATCTGACTAAGACTTTACACAATCATCCTGATCCTGATCCCAACAGAACTTGTTTCAGGCTATCAGCTATCTTGTAAGTCTCTGATGCCAGCTGAATAGTACTGATGTCTGTCTATGGCCTTGATGAGAATAAACTATTGAGTAAGTATTACTATGGTGAAATATGCAACTTAATGTAGTGATAGTCTTAGCTATGTTTATGCGAAATATGCTACTTAATGTGGTGATCGCTATTACGTGTATTACTAAGGTGAAATATGCTACTTAATGTAGTGATCATCTTAGCTATGTTTATGCGAAATATACTACTCAATGTGGTGATCGCTATTACAAGTATTACTAAGGTGAAATATGCTACTTCATGTAGTGATCATCTTAGCTATGTTTTTGCGAAATATGCTACTTAATGTGGTGATCGCTATTACGTGTATTACTAAGGTGAAATATGCTACTTAATGTAGTGATCATCTTAGCTATGTTTATGCGAAATATGCTACTTAATGTGGTGATCGCTATTACGTGTATTACTAAGGTGAAATATGCTACTTAATGTAGTGATCATCTTAGCTATGTTTATGCGAAATATGCTACTTAATGTGGTGCTCGCTACTAAGAATTACTTAGGTGAAATATGCTACTTAATGTAGTGATCATCTTAGCGAAGTAAGTATATGCGAAATATGCTACTTGATGTAGTGATCGCTGCAATAGTGTGAAATATAGGTACCATTTAATGTGGTGCTCGCTACAATAATATCATATATACAGCATTATTATATTGTGCGTATAACTACTCAAGCAAAATATGTCACTCAATGTTGTGCTTACCTCAACCAAGCAAAATATGCTATGTAATGTAGTGCTTGCTTAATTTATGTAGGTATATAATGCATTGTACATAGCATTTACCTACTCAAGTGAAATACAGTAAAGAATCTGGTTAATTTTCAATATTAACGCGCATAATGATTTAAACAACCTTCCTTTCGTTCTAATAACATCATAATATTTTACAGGTCTCCCGGAACAACAAGCAGAAGTACCTACCGAAAGTCAATCAAAAGAGCTCAAGTTCACTGGCGACCTTTTATTGGAGCATACTGGGATAATATTATGTATAATTAAGTAATCAAAATATGTTACATTTTAAGTTAGGTATAGGGACATACTGATTAGGCGAATGGCCGAATCGGAATAGGGACATTCCAATAACAGGACGGCCGTCTGTTAGCATTTCGTATGATTAAAATTGTTTATTCTAAAAACTTATTTATTTTTCTACAAATTTTGGATTTACTGTGTAATTTTTCTAAGTTAATTAAAATTTAAATAAAAATTATTAAATTACTATGACAACACTAACTGGATTTTGACGGCCATTCGAGCGATAGCAACGGTCGGGTATGCCGGTCCGATTCTAAGAAAATTTGTATATTACTCTGTCTTGGTGTCCTTAATGAGTTATTATATTAATTATCACAGCATAAATACGACTTTTATTCCAAAAGTAAGTAAGGTAATTGTACCAGTACTTGATAGTGTCCTAGAGTTGATAAATTTTATTTTAAACTCATTATATAAGAATTCCTCCACAGGCATTAACGACAACATTGAATAATTATACTAGTAGAGACATCTCTTTATTCCAAAAAAAATATATTTCACTGTGGTTGGCTGTCAAACATTGCCATTTTGATTTTTATTACCAAAGTGTCATCAGTACGGTCGCCGCGCAATGTTTATGTTAACAAATTTGTTAAGGATCCTACTTGTTTCGAACGCTGTTACTCAACATTGAAGCTTATAAAGTGGTAAGTATTTATACTATTATATTGAGAATAGTATAATTATCTAAATAGTTTTGATTTTTAACAAATTTTAAATAATTAAACGTAATACAAGGGTATCAAATACTAGTTCAAACAAACTTCTTAATTTCTAGTAGTGATACAACCTATCATCTACTAGTATATTCCCATCTGCTCGTTTCGACCGATTTTATACACTATTCACATTGAGTTAAGGTTTAACTATCCCAATTTCTAATATTGCTTTTCTATGTGGCTTCTACCTAGTCGTTGATAGGGGTATCACTTACTGGAGCAGAACATATCAAATACTGGTGCAAAAGTAAAATTGCTTTTTTTTGTGGAGGTACTTTTTAAACGAAATTTGGTAAAAATGCCTCCAATTAAGGGCAAAATGTTTAGTTGTTCTGAAGATGATATGATGAAAGCATATAATGAGGTAAAATCATGGAAACCCTCTTTGTGGTAGTACAGGGATCTGAATAGCGATGATTCTAACGATCACAATAGTTCTTGTATAAGCATTTTAAAGTTGTTCAGCTATACATTTGATTTTTTCGTAATTTTAGAAGTTATGTAAAAAAAATGTTTTTTTTTTGTAAACGGTATATTATCAAGTACTGGGTCAGTAGCTTGAAAAAGTCATAGTCAACTACTAGAGACAATTGAAAATTGATATCAATTACTAGTACATTTTTAGACCTCTGGGCAAAAATCTATATTAAAATAAATAACACTAATTTTCTATACTTAAGTGCAATGTAAGAGAAATGAAAGTCTGATTGATATTTGTTACTTACTTTGACAATTCTAACTAAAATAAATACTTTGCTATTAAAGATTATGCGTTTTTTCTTCACTATAATATCAACTACTGGTACATTTACCTTAGTGTTCAACACGTTGCTTGTTACCGGGAGATAGTCTAGAATAATTTAGTAACAAGGTTTTAAAAAGCTGTACAGCTGCATGAATTCTGTTCAGTATCCTACCGGAATCAGTATAGTGAAAGCCACTGATTTGAACTTGAAGTTACCTGGTACAGTTGTTAGTTTAGATTTTATACTTATTTTAATTACCTGTAAGAAGAACTACCTTCTTCAAATATAGGTACGCCTGTCCTCTCTTAGATTGGGCTTCTTTGAATTTAGACTGTATTGAACTCATCTTCCTATCTAGCTACAGGCCTGCCTCTCTTTCTTTTGGAGGACCTGACTGACATAAAACCTAATTAAACAAGACTAGCAGTAAATTTACGGTTAAGGGGACTAGCTACTAGCTTGCAACACGCAAGTTCTCAAGTAAAGTTCTTAGTTTCAAAGCAGTTATTCATCAAAGGGACAAGAGCTTTGCGGCGCGAGTATATTAACACCTTGCCCCAGTTCCCAAGAATGTCAAGGGCGACAGCTTTTCAGCTTAGTTTCAAGACGGATACTTGTTTTTATTGCGTATTTCTGTAGTATGGTACATACATAACTGCGTGTGCAAGATAATCAGATTATTAAAGATTCCCAGATAAGTGGCCGCTTCTGACTGATACTGTCCATACTAAATATATAAATTGAGACAACATTACAATCATATACATAATCCTGGTCCCAAATAAAGATTTTCCCTTGTACTATCAAGACCAGGAACAAACAGAAGGGACCACAAAACCCAGACCTAACAGAAATATCTGTTTCATTTCAAACCTTTTTGCGTTGGTGCGCGAATCGAACCCGCGATCCTTGCGTCTAAACGGCGCACCGGTTAAACTGAGTTCATTTGCGCTAAACGGATATACTTCAACTTTCTGTGTAAGAAAATTTGTTCTGTTTTGATCTAAGCAGCATTACTAAGTCTATGGTTTTGATTAATTCGTATTATGTCTGACCTCATCCTTGAGTTCCTCTTTCACATGGGGAAAATACTCGCTAGGTAAATTTCGGGATGTGCTGAATTTATTGTCTGTAAAAACCCGGGGTGTTCCAGTGACGTTCGGGTATTTTCGTGAAGGGTCGTTTTGTTGATGCCTTGAATGTGTTGAAAATGTCTGATTTCAGAAGTTCAACGCGTGATTACGAAGTAGACTGACATATCGATTGCGTTGAAGGCATTAATTAGCCAGCTCGATCCAAGTGAGGCTGCGTTTTCACTAGCTCAAAGGGAATCCTATACTACCAACCAACGCACACAGTGGACAAAATACCTCGCTTTGGATACAAGTAGCTTTTAACTTCTGAAGCATATTATTAATTGTGTATTTGCAATAAAGTACGATATTCCATTGAATACCTATCCGCCGGTGATATAAACACATCGCTTTGCCGAGTCTGAATTTATATGGGCATGCAATAAATATACTTATTGTCCATGCAACGCTGCGAGCGGAAAGCTTCCTACTAGTAGTAGCCAATAAATTTGTAATACTTATATTTACCTACTTTGTAGGTACATGAGACTTTTGTTTATATCCAGGAAATTTTGCCACCAGGAAACTCAATAACAACTCTCCTTATTTGCACAGTCGATATAAAATGCTGGCAAACAGTCATAATCGAAATGCATTCGCTGAAGTACATTATGGATTTGCCAAATCACTTTTCAGAACTGACCAAATGCTATGCCAAACGATTTCACTGAAACTCTTGTACATAATAGACAGTTGTGAGCTACCTAACCTTGGGGAACCAATCGTAATATAGAATTATAAAAAGAATTAGGTAGATAGATACCTGATCTAAACTGTAGTTCAAGTTCATAATGTTTTTCAAAATTGCCAAAAATTACAAATTCCATAATTAGCAAAGTGTAATAAAGTTTCGTTTCACGACGATAAACAATTCAACACATTCGAAAAGCAAAACAATATTACGAGTAAATCGTAACTAAGTGCCGTGAGTTGCCGCCACAGGTTTCATTCAATGCGTAGACCTAATAAACTTAGGCATTTATAAATGAGAATGATTCCGTTTATTCATGAATACGCTCGTTGGCAGAGTTTCAATATTGCGAGCACTCAAAAACCTCAAAACTCGTAGCGCTAACAGGCCTCCATCATAGAAATCAACTCATCGCTTCACCCGCTTGGTTCATGCGAAAGGCAATGGTAACTAGTCATTATTAAATACTAGCTAAGACAGATTGATTTCCGTCGCCCATACACCAGTGGAGTCACAAGATGTTTAACCATTTTTTGCTTACCATTTCTTAAACTTTGGGAGAGGCGTATGTCTAGCTGTAGACGTCTTTTAAAATGTCTTGTACCCTTATTATTATTATTTTTTATGTGATTGGTAGCAGGCGAGCAGGCGGATCACCTGATGGTAAGCGATTGCCGCCGCCCATGGACACTTGCAACACCAGTGGAGTTACAAGTGCGCTGCCAACCTTTTATCCCCTTTCCCTCCGAGTGGGCCTCCGTTACCCTCACTCACTCGGCGAAACACAACGCTGGGTCTACTTCACGCCGGTTTTCTGTGAGGCAGTGGTATCACTCCGGTCGAGCCGGCCCATTCATGACGAAGCGTGGCTCTCCCACAGTTGACTAGCTGTAGACGTCTTTTAAAATGATGATGCCTTGCCCTTATTCACTAGTTTTAACGCAGCCCAGGGCTGCATTACGTCGATTTTCGGTTAGGCCATTGTATCACTTCAGTGGACCTGGCCCATTGATGCCGACGGCTCTTCCACGGTGAAACGATCTTCGTGAACGTCAATTCGACTATACGAGGCTGTCTATCCCGACTTGTACATCTCTAGGGGGTGGGGGGTGCCCTCTCATATCTTCGGATTCGGGACAGACTCGTTGACAAATTGCTGCTGTTTCCGATATTAAATCGTCTGTACGTTTGTAGTTACGAGTGAGAGATTTGTGTGAGCATTATGATGATGGAGATGGGTGGTAAATAATGTAAGTTTT